>OZ020292.1:8456286-8494228 GCA_963971205.1 Aethes cnicana
TCCCACGGTTTTTTAACTTGTCAACCAATAATAATGCCATAAAAACACACATTTGCGACCTTCAAAATTATATGGCTATGTTAATTCACTTTTTGAAGATGAACTAGTTAAAATATTATTAGAAAAACGATTGTTCTTACAGATGACGAACTAGCGCGAACAAAATTTTTAGAAGTCTCAAATCGGAGATGAAATTAGAACTAGAAGAAGTTGGTTAGAGAATAATGATACAAACGTCGTCAACTCGGCAGAACAGGAGGCAGACGTTAAAATGAAGGACTTATGGATGATGGAACCGACGCAAGCGAACACGCCATCTTGGATTATGGCGGCGATGTAAGGCGCGTCCTCAATATTCACATCGTGACCTCCCACAATGCCTAAATTTTCACCGGAACCTGAGAAGAATAATCAAATTAGTAAATACTACTTACTGCCTATTTGCTGCTGGGCACAGGCCACTTAGAGGTGCGAGTGCCGTGGTGGCCTAGTGGTTCAACCTACCGCCTTTTCACGTCAGGGGTTAAAATACATAAATAGCAGTAGACCTGGTCCTGCCGAGGGGGGTGGGGGGGTTACGACCCATATGACCCCCCCCCCCCCTGGGTCCACACTTGTAATGTTATACTTATAATGAATGAAGTTTATTAAGTTAGATTAATAGTACATTACACACCTAGGGCGGTCAAGTAAAGAAAGTCTCAGATCGCGGGTAATTGAGCTATAATCTAGCGGTCTGAGGATTTCTTTACGACCGCCCGTGGTTAGTATACGATTTTACGTCACCACCTGGCCGTGAAGAGGGATTTTTCGTAGCGCCCTAGGGCGGTAAATCCCGCTTTTCGGCCTGGTGTGACGTAAATATATTGATCTACCTCGTGCGTAGGTTGCTTGAAGGAAGTACCATGTTAGAATCAACAACACTGGTCGAAAAGGCATGGCGATTTGCAATAATTATTAAAGATCCACGGCACCCGTTTAAATACACATGGCAATAATTAATTAAAAACATGCACATGCGAAAATTTCCTCGGCTGTTAATTAGATTTTTAATTTAGATTAAAAAAACTGAATAGGTACCTACTGACGAATCACATTAAATTTATTCAATTACTAGCTTCTGCCCGCGACTTCGCCCGCGTGGAATTCGGTTATCGCGTTCCCGCGGGAACTATACGTTTTTCCAGGATAAAAAGTAGCCTATGTGTTATTCTGATCTATAAGCTACATTACTGTAAAGTTTCATTAAAATCCGTTTAGTAGTTTTTGCGTGAAAGAGGAACAAACATCCATCCATACATCCATCCAAACAAACTTTCGCCTTTATAATATTATATAGTAAGGAAGTAAGGATTTTGGCAATATTTCTAATTTATTTTATTTTTAGGTTAATCAACAGTTGTTACTACATCAAGATAACACCGAGGGTCCATTCGAAACGTTGTATAAGGAAAGGGAAATTCCCTATTCCTGTCGTCAAATCGTCACGGTGAACTGGATTTAAAGTTCAATTTGAGCGAAGGCCGTGACGCCTTGACGGTAGGGATAAGGAATTTCCTTTTTCCTATATAACGTTTCGTATAGAGTTCCAGAACTATAGCAAATAGACATTAAAGCTTAACGAATTACAGATAATCTCAGCATATAGCATATTTTTATCCCGGAGAAATCTATAGTTCGCGGGAATGCATTAACGAATTCCACGCGGACGAAGTCGCGGACAGAAGCTAGTAATTGAATAAATAAATTCGTTAGAAGCTAGTTGTAGAATAAACAAGGTAAGTACAATATATTGCAATATATTGTTACCGGCAACGCATTGGTGACGCCTCTGGTGTTACAAATGTCTATAGGCGGCGGTAACCGCTTTCCATCAGGTGGGCCGTCTGCCTGTTTGCCCGTCTATAATAATAAAAAAAAAAATTTGGATTTGTTTTCGTTGTTACCTATATATGGACAGAGGCAGACGGTCCACCGGATGGCAAGTGGTTACCGCCGCCTATAGGCTTTTGCAACACTAGAGGCGTCATCAATGAACTATTGGTTGTGCCAGTTAGCAGGTACTTACCTACTCCCAGCTTTTTGGTGGCAATTAAGAGGGTTTATTCCAAAAGTTGTCAAAGTCGTATATAGCTGTCAAATACTTCGGCTGTTTTCGTTAATTTCTGAATATTACTGAATGAAAATATGAATGCTCTATGGTTGACTAAAACATTAAGTGTGGATTGCAACAATTATCATAGCAACACGGATTTTTTAGTATAATGGAAGTAATTTCTTTTGAAAACTTTCCATCGCATTGAATGCCTAACCAACAAGGATAAAACGAGATAGTCATTCAACCATAGAATGATTACTTCTTTTTTTAATTCATTAATATTGAGAAATTAATAAAAACAGCGGAACATTTGACAGCTATATGCGACGTTGCCAACTTTCGGAATAAACCCCCTTAAGCTTGGAAAATAATACATACCAGTGTATTCTAACCCATATCCATATTAATATTATAAATGCGAAAGTAACTCTGTCTGTCTATCTGTCTGTCTGTTACCTCTTGACGCTTCAACCGCTTGACCGATTTACATGAAATTGGCATTGGAGCTAGTTCAAGTCCCGGGAAAGGACATAGGCTACTTTTTATCCCGTAAAAACCTATAGTTCCCGCGGGAACGCGATAACCGAACTCCACGCGGGCGAAGTCGCGGGCAGAAGTTAGTTATAAAATATGCGAAAGTAACTTTGTAATTTGTCTTCCTGTCTGTTCTTCAAACTTGAACTCCTGGGCCGATTTAGATGAAATTTGCTATCGAGAGAGTTCGAGTCTCGGGAAAGGACATAAGCTGATAAAGAAAAGGCATAGTTCCCTCGGATGAATAAATGAAAAACAAACTTTCCAATGCAATGTTTATTGTGAAATCGGGCTTAATTTACATAAAATATTACTCTTGGTCGTAAAGGAATATCTATATAAAGATAAAGCTAAATGTAACGAAACAAGTTGAATTACAAATATTGGAATACCTATAAAAGAAGTTGAAGTAAAATTAACCATCATAATAGGACAGGAAACCTTTTATTCAGATAAAAATCTTCATCAGATTATTTTACATATAACAAGAGCATTGCCTTGGCTGGGTTCATCAGATCATAAAATCGTTAATCTACGATAATTCAATCACAATTTTTATCCATTCTACGTAGTATGCTACTTTGGCGTAAATTCCCGGTCCATGGCCGCAACTGGCGGGACTGGTCGAATATACACCAAGCAGTATATTTCCGTAGGTCAACGGCGCTCCCTGGTCTCTCTGGAAAAGGAAATGAACCTGGGTTAAACCACAGAATATTTAATAGTACCTATATACTACCTACAGAATAGCCACGGAATCACCCGCCTGAATCTAGCCGGCGCGCAACTCGCGCCCAACTCGCCCTTACCATCATTTGTTTCATACGGAGATGGTGAGTGAATCGTTGGCCCGCGTAGTTGGTACACACACATTTACAAGTGTACAGAGGTCCTCGCACGTACACAGACGTCCTCGCAAGCAAACAATGACACTTCATTCGAATTTTGTTCGAAATTGTCGAGCCTTTGGGTCTCCCTTGTATAACATGTGCTGATATTATCTATCGGCTGATATTAATGATAGGTTGGCAATGTTATTCTTGTTTAGGCTGAGATTTGTGACCTATTCTGGCGAATTTGGCCCAAAGGAATTATAAATCTGAGAAGGCATCAAGACTTACTTCACAAGCACCATGGCCTCTAGAACCCGCACAGATCTTATAGTTGCTCGTGAAATCGTACTTTTCACTGCAGCAGCGTCTTGAAATTGTTGGCACCGTAGTTTGCTGCAGGCGATCCGGGAACTTATTTCCGTTAAACTAGACGCAAAAGGACATAAACTACTATTAGGTAGGTAAGGTTGTACGTTGGCCGTCAGCAATTTGTTGAAAAGCATGAAAAAAAAAGTTACCACTGTCAAAATTTTGTAACGGACCCGGAACACGTTACTGCATACGACGAAGGGTTAATAAATACAATGCACACAAGTGAGATTATTTAGGCCATTATTTTGGCTTCTGCTATGTGACTCTACAAAGACTGAGTGAGACAAATGGTTTAACTTACATTCACGCTACCCCATCCAGTGACGTTCAGCGGGGTTCCATCCAATACGTATGTGACAGGGGCAGGCAGCGTAACTGGTTTGACTTTAAAGCCCAACTTGAGCTTCGATCGCAATTTGAACAAACAGATGTCGTGACTGTTCGTTTCTTTGTTATAATCGGAACGACATATCTCCTTTTCAACGTCGTAGAATCTCTTTCCTAAATGTAAACGCGCTGAGCCGACGAGCACGCGTTTCTTTATTCTGAAACGTAAATCAATTATTGTAAGTATTTGTATTGTCCTTTTCGTCTTCTTAGGGTACCTTCTAGTATCGTAGGTTGGCGATAAGAATGGATATTTTCACTTCCCAACGCTATAGATTCCATACTTCCTGATCCACAGCTTATTCTTGTTGATCAATTCGAGTCCATAATAGCTTCTCTAGGTTTTAGCAAAAAATAATTTATCGTTTGCTTCCATCCCCGCATAACCATCTGCAAAAACTTATGCCTACCTGCCATTTATTGTACGGCGTAATTAGAAGTATCCGCTTCTTTTTAGGAACTTAGTCTTAAGGCTCTCTAGATTGTAGCTCATTCTATAAAAATAACATTTGTATGACATTTGTTGAAAACTTAACGCCAAGTCCACCTGATTTTAAGTGGTATGTTGTCTCTCTATCCCACGGACATAAGAAATCCTAACATTGCGGTCGTGTTGCCAACTCTCAACACAAAGAATGTGTGGCGGTGCCACGCTCGATATTATATCTATTTATAGTTTATTCATGTAAATATTGTATATATATTAATCCTCTATTTATGTACTTATTTATTTACTCAACACAGACACACTTCATTCCACAGTTACACACATAGCTACATACAGACAAACTAACATACACAATTACACTTCTCCACGGAACCCGGCAAGTTACCGACGGGCCTCCGAGAAGTTGCACCCCGACCTACGTGCGGCGCGATGCAGAATGGCCGCGTGGACGGGCGTCGAAGAAGAAATTGTTTGTAAATCAAAAATACTTATTATCTGAATTGCTCTGTTACTTTTGAGACCATTTTATTATACAGCTTCCAAACGACTTAGATTTCATTATTCAATTCACTGGAGGAGTCAGGACAGCATAGCGACCACCACTTCAAATGCAATTAAACTGGTATTAGTTAAATTAATATGCCTTAGCAATAATGTCAAAAGTATATGTAGGTATTCTTACTTCGAAGCGCAACTAGCAGCAGTCAATATGAAAGATTCATGGATGATAGAGCCGGTGCAGGTCATATTGTTATTTTCGAATATCGCCGCTATATACGGAGCATTTTGGATGAAAACGTTGTGGCCTCCAATAACACTTAAATTTTCACAGTCGTCGTCTGCAAAATGTGTTAAAAGTGAAACTGAAAATTAATAAATTTAAAAAGCAAACAGGACTGGCGAAAAAAACATTACAACTGATATAAATGACCTGATAAACCCTTTCCCCATGATACGTGAAGAATACAGCACGTGACAAGCACTAACACCACTCGTAATGAATACATGTCGATTTGAAGTAGCATTTAAAAAAACCTCTTTTCTACTCTTATTTATACTTTTGCGTAACAGCAGGATTAATTAAATGAACAAAATGATAAAATAAATGGCAATAGTTTTTTATTTTTGCAAACAAGCCCAAATCTGATAAAAAGTATAATTAAGTAATTATTTAACGTAACTGATGACCTTCAGCAACCTTATTTAATTTAAAAACTGTTACCTATGCAAAATTATGCTCATGCAAAAGTTTCCACGGTCATTAATTGGATTTTTAATCTAAAAATAACTGTATATCAAATTACTGACGAATTCAGTTATTTTCATGATATTTTAGAGAATGACATTCATATTTTAACCCCGACGTAAGAAGGAAGATTGTTGTTATAATTAGATTTTTTCAAAAATATAAAACCCGACTTTAAACAACCTTTGATTATAGATATATTTTAAGTGATCCATTCATTCACAACCCTTCATTTTGATAGCCCATTCAAAGGCTTTGATAAAAAAAAATTGGAAACGTTTTAAATGCCTCCAACAGTCAGCCATTTTGTTTTTTGCATTTTTGATATAGGTACCCAGTGTCACTCTCACGATTAAGATGAATCTAACGGTACCTCGCAAGCTAAAATCTATCCAGCCATTTAGGCTACACAGCGTGCCAAAGAATCATTACATACATACATATACACATACATACACTTGTATGTATATATGTACTTGTAAAACATAACCCTCATTCTGGCGCAGTTGGGTAATTAGAATAACGTAGACACTGTGCTTTTCGGTGAAGGAAAACATCGTGAGGAAACCTGCACGCATCTGAGAATTAATTCAAAGATGTGTGTGAAGTTTCCAATCCGCACTGGGCCCGCGTGGGGACTATAGCCCAAACCCTCTCGTGATGAGAGGAGGCCTGTGCCCAGCAGTGGGACGCAAATAGGTTGTAGTAGTAGTAGTAGACACGTTATACTATCCTGTAAATCTGTTTTCACCTAGCAGGAGATACGGCGGCGGCCTAAGGAATAATTATACGCGACTTCCTCCGCGTAGTATTCGGCAATCGCGTTCCCGCGGGAACTATGCATTTTTCCGGGATAAAAAGTAACCTATGTAGTTCCCGGGACTCCGACTATCTCTATACCAAATTTCATCCAAAACGTTCCAGCGGTTGAAGCGTGAAGAGGTAACAGACAGACAGAGTTACTTTTGCATTTATAATATAATGGATGGATCACCAATTACTTACTTTCCAAATTATTTACGCACTTTAGGCCGTTACGCCAGAATCCTCACGTTCTTATTGCAGTACAAACTAGGTACATATATTTTTATTTGTATTTGTTTTTATTATTACCTGTAGACGGACAGACAGACAGACGGCCCACCTGATGGTAAGTGACTGCCGCCGCCTATAGACATTTGCAATACCAGAGGCATCACCAATGAATGCTAAACCGGTCCAAGCAATAGGACCGGTTTAGCACTCCCAGCTTTTTAGTAGCAAGTTTGGAAAATGCATACAAATATTGTAAAGGCGAAAGTAACTCGGTCTGTCTGTTGTTATCTCTTCACGCTTAAAAAGATGGACCGATTTATATGAAATTTGGTATGGAAATAGTTGGAGTTCCAGGGAAAGACACGGTGAAGTCGAAGTTAGTATTCAATAAAAACAAATATTCATTGCAATGTTTATTGTGAAATCGGGCGGAATTTGAGGTAACATATCATTCTTGAACGTAAAGGAAAAATGTTAATATAAAGATAAAGCAAAAATGTTAGTAACGAAGAAGTTGAATCACAAATATCAAAACACCTACAAAGAAGTAAAAGTATCAGCATCTGGATCATCAGACCACAAAATACCTGAGTATATCTACGCATATTTAATCACGTTTTCTATCCATGTCACATATTCTTTTACATTGGTGTAAATTCCCGGTCCATGGCCACAACCGGTGGGACTGCCCGAATATATACCAACCAGTATATTTCCGTAGGTCAACGGCGCTCCCTGGTCTCTCTGAAAAAGAAATGAGGGGTTAAACACAAAAAGAAAACGAAACATCAGCATTTGACCGTCCAAGTATCCGACCATTCGAAGTGTCGCCATAAATGGGCAGCTTGAAAATGGCTTGAAACGGTCGCACCTGATCTAGTATGAACAACCTACTCTAATATCACCAACCTAGTAGTCCAGCCTTATAAAAACCAAAATTTGCACTTGAGGAACATAAACAAATCAATAAATTGGTAGCATAAAAGGTTCAGAAGTGATCATCGTCATCATTTCAGCCGAAGGACGTCCACTGCTGGACATAGCCTCCCCCAAGGCTCGCCACTCAGACCGGTCCTGTGCTACTTGCTTCCATAGGTTTCCCGCGACGGAAATGATAGTATGAATGAATGAAAAAGCAACGAATTCTGCTTCTTGAAGTACTTTAAGCAATAGCTGCTGTTTACAAGATGATCATCATTATCATCATTTAGAAAGTAAGTAAGAAAAGAAAGAAAGAAAAAACATTTATGTTATAACAACAATTCTCTTGGACGAAAACACACTGCGAAGCTTCCCGGACGCTGCCCAGCCGAGTCGGATTCGACGATTGATCTCTTTCTCGAAGTTGGACCTACCTAACTGGACTGTTTGTCCCAGGTATACATAATGGTCAACAACTTCGAGCGCAGAGCCTCCGATTATTACTGGAGTTGGCACAACATGGACGTTGGACATGATCTTCGTCTTGTCCAAATTACCGCAGTGTCTTAAGTCGAAAGTCTTCGACCAGTGTGTGTTGCCAGTGATGACTTATGGTTCCGAGACGTGGGCGCTTACGATGGGCCTCATAAGAAGGCTCAAGGTCACCCAGAGGGAAATGGAGAGGGCTATGCTCAGGGTTTCTCTGTGTGATAGAATCAGAAATGAGATTATCCGCAGTAGAACTGGGGTCACCGACATAGCCCGAAGAATTGCGAACCTTAAGTGGCAGTGGGCGGGGCACATTTCTCGCAGGACTGATGGCCGATGGGGCAAGAAAGTCCTGGAGTTGCGTCCGCGAACCGGTAGACGAGCTGTCGGTAGGCCTCCAACAAGATGGAGTGACGACCTTGTAAAGGTCGCGGGAACGCGGTGGATGCGAGTGGCACAGGACCGGTCTGAGTGGCGCGCCTTGGGGGAGGCCTATGTCCAGCAGTGGACGTCTATCGGCTGAAATGATGATGAACAATTCTCTTGGCTTCGTCTTCCAAGATTTAATTTGCAGTACCTGGGCGACCGAGATTTGCTCGGGTGAAATTAGCTAAAAATGAATTTTCCCAGATATGAGACCTATCTAGATTGATTTCTCACCCCCGTAAGCCCCTATATTCGAAATTTCATAGAAATAGTACTCCAACTATCCTATAAAATCTGGAATCGAGGAACTTAAAGTAGGATAAGGTTAATTAAAAACATAAAAGGTTTAGAAATTATACCGTCTAGCGACATATTCTATTGGCTGATTATAAATTATTGGCTGGCATTGTCATACGTCAAACGAAGCCTAAATTGTTCTTGTTTAAGCTGAGATTTGTGACTTACCTACCCTGGCGAATATAGCACCGAAAGAATTATAGATATGAGCAGATATCAAGACTTACTTCACAAGCACCATGGCCGTTAGAACCCGCACAGATCTTTTTGGAGATCGAGTAACCGTACTCTTTACTGCAGCAATTTCTTGATATTCTTGGCACCGTAACCTGCTGCAGGCGATCCGGGAACTTCTTTCCGTCAATCTAGACGCAAAGGACATGGACTTAGATTTATAAATTTGTAATATACAATTTGACACCTTAATACCTATGTTTATGCAAATAAATGTACTTTGACTTTGACTTTGACTTTGACATACCAATTGTACCATATTAATCCTATTACTTGTTAACATTATTTCTTATTTTGGTATGAAAAGACGATCCTAACGGTGAAACATTTTATTCCTGATTTTCATTTTATTTTTATTTTGTATTCTTTCTGACGATCTCAATGTGAAAATCTCTCTCTGTAAAATATGCTGTAATTTGTTATTGAGAAATAAATGTCTATGTCTAAGGGGAATAGATTACGCATTGGAAAAATATTGGATACTTAGGCCTGCATTTCAATAGTTTCAGTTTTTTTATTGGTTAAAGCAAACTATGTGACAGTAGGCCGGTTCTAATTAGAAACTGGCAAATGGATAAATTTCTTACGGCCACTCGTAAGAAATTTATCTGGATAAAGCTAGATTGTAGTAATGGCTATTATTTTTGCCTCTGCTATGTTCACCAAGACTGAGTTAACTTACATCCACGCTACCCCATCCAGTGACATTCATCAGGAATAATTCCACTGCGTGTGGCCTATGCAAGGAATTATCCCTATGGCTAGGCAAGACGATTGGCCTGACTCTAACGCCGAAATTGAGCTTCGATCGCAATTTGAACACACAGATGTCATTAGCGTTCGATTCTTTGTCATAATCGGTACGACATATCTCCCTTTTAACTTCGAAGAATCTCTTTCCTAAATGTAAACGCGCTGAGCCGACGAGCACCCGTTTCTTTACACTGAAACATAAATTAATTATTTGTATTCTCCTTTTCATCTATTTGCATGGGTTTTTTCACTCTATCCACAGTACGTGGTGTCTCTGTAGCCCACGAACAAGAAGTCTGAAGAATAGAAATAAAGATTATGATTGCCCTGGTCATTAAGAATGCAATACTTGTATTAGCTAAATTAGTATGCTGCCTTAGCAATAATGTCAAAAGTAGTTATAGGTATTCTTACTCCGAAGCGCAACTAGCAGCAGTCAATATGAAATATTCATGGATGATAGAGCCGGTGCAGGTCATATTGTTATTTTCGAATATAGCCGCTATATACGGAGCATTTTGGATGAAAACGTTGTGGCCTCCAAAGACGCTTAAATTTTCACAGTCGTCGCCTGCAAAGTTAAAAGTGAAACTGAAAAATTATAAATTTAAAAATCAAACAAAACTGCAGAGCATAACATTACAATTGATATAAATGACCTGATAAACCCTTTCCCCATGATACTTGAAGAAAACAGCATATCGCAAGCACCAACACTACTCGTAGTGAAAACATGTCGAAATGAAGTAGCTTTAAAAAAACACTACTGCTCTCATTTATAGTTATGCGTAATCGCAATTAATTATGTGAACAAAGTGATAAAATAAATGGCAATAGTTTTTTTTTGCAAACCATCCCTAATCTGATGAAAAGCACAATTAATTAGGTACTTAATGTAACGTTATACCGAACTGATGAGCTTCAAAAACCTAATTTAATTAAAAAAGTGTGTTGCAAATATTACCACTTTATTGTCCAGTAATCAGTTAACCAAATTGCCACTGCAGATATCAGACAATCAAAATGTAAGTACATCTCATAAGAGAAGTAGTGTCCCAATCAGGATATGGGAAAATGGATAAAAGGATCCAAATAGCGGACTGATTACTAGACAGCGACCATAACTTCATCCCTATCCGGAAATATATTTGTCATCACACTACCTCGGAAACGGTGTCATTACAGGCAGGCAAAGCGGTCTCTAAGGCCCAGATTATGACCACGGGCTTTCGAGATTTTTATGAGCCCACGGTGTATTTATGTATTTATTTTCAATTGTTTTCTTTGAAATAATACAAATTAAAAAGATGGAGTGACGACCTTGTAAAGGTCGCGGGAACGCGGTGGATGCGAGTGGCACAGGACCGGTTTGAGTGGCGCGCCTTGGGGAAGTCCAGTAGTGGACGTG
Organism: Aethes cnicana; assembly: GCA_963971205.1. Taxonomy (NCBI): domain Eukaryota; kingdom Metazoa; phylum Arthropoda; class Insecta; order Lepidoptera; family Tortricidae; genus Aethes; species Aethes cnicana. The sequence goes on from OZ020292.1 coordinate 8,467,768, forward strand.
TATCTCCTGAAATGATGATGATGATGATGAAAAAGAAAAACTACTTAAATGGCGGCACCGTTGTTAATGGCCAATTCGAATTAAACATTTAAAAATAAAAATAAAACGTTTGTTTTGATTAACCTGGCACAAGTTCACAGGTCGTCCTAGTGGATATTCCCTGTATTTTCCTCGCAAGTGTGATGAAAAACATTGAGTGTATCACGGGCGGTATAGGCAGTCTCGAGCCCTTTTAAAGCCCTTCGGTTTCGGGCTTATAAATGCTCTCGACTACAATTCCTCGCTTACCGCCCTTAATACACAATGTACTATTTGACGGCACATGGCTGAAATGAGCACCATTTAAAGCCTCCATCGCGTCCTGTACAGGTGTGAGCAAGAGTAATCTGGCGAGGTGATTCAATAACGCAATCCAGATGTTTTGCAGAACACGTGGTGTTTGGAGTTAGATTGTAGCAGGGATCTCCTCTCGAGTTGTTCTGCTAGGTACCATTCCCCATGACAGCGCCACTCACCGACGTTCGATAGATGTTTGACATCTATCTATGACCAGATCCGAATATCACCGTGATCGGTTGTCAGGGTAGGTAAGACGCCGCTACAAAGCAAGCATCGCCAGGACACATTATCAGCTCACGCACTCTTAAATCACTCGGAGATTAGACGCGCCGCCATTTGCAAATATATGTTACATACATATATTTGCAAATGGCGGCGCGACTATTTTGTTTCTTATTTGTATAGGTCTATTGGTCTAACATACTTTTTCTTCCTTAATTTTCTAATCATAATTGACCACCACTTACTAATATCATCACCAGATGGTGACAGCGTTGTTCTTGTTTGGTATACACACTGATTCAAGATGAGCGGGATCACGTCTGGTACGGGTGCAGGTATTTAAATATGACTTTAGAAGCAGCATCAGTATAGGAAATTATGCAATGGTCTTCAAAAGCGGAGACGTATGCAATAGTGGTATTTCTTCCTGATACAATAATATACTTCGCCAGGTATGCTACTCCGGAATTGTGTAGTAATGTGGGTGACACCGAAACGTCATTTACTGTTGTGTGTTGCAAGCGGTGTAATAAAAATAATCCCCGACTCCCATGTATCCTGTGAGTGTTTCATTAAATGAACTAAATAATGGCAGAGAATATTTCCTTCATTTTTGTTTTATTGCAATAAAGGAAGGATCTCCACCTATGGAAGAGGACTTTGGATAGAAATCCCGGGAATCCCAGAAATCACGTAATCCCGGGATTCCCGGACATCCCGTAATCCCTGTAAAAAGTATCCTGGAAAAAGGGCTTTGGAAATCTATTATTAAATTCCCTGCAGACGAAGCTTGTGTTTCAATAAAACGATTGATGATAGGTATAAAGACAGTTTTATTGTGTCGTGTAAAATATTATATCGGTAAATGTAAAAAAAATGGTCTAAAATCAATTAAATCAACAGATTTAATGCATTTTTATATCACGGGAAAGTTACCGTGGTTAGGCTTTCATTTGATGTAAGTTAATAATCAAGAATTGTATTCAATCATTTTCTGAATCCAGTTCAAGTACGATGGGACCTTAGTATAGATCCCTGGTGAGGAGCCGCAGCCGTCAGAGGCTCCGGTGGAGAACACACCAACCAGGAAACTGTGGAGGGTCAGCGGGGCACCACCGTCTCCCTGTGGATATAAGAAATTTTCAGGGGTCTGTAAATTGGCATTGAACCACAAATTAGCATCGAGGTCTCTATGCCTTTACTTAACTGCTTAGTGGAACCCTATTTTCGATTAATTGTAACATATTTTGTTTTTCTCAGATCATAGTAATTATGTCGCCAGCCTTGGGAGTATGTTAAGTAGTGCATGTCTTCCTCTGTTACATTATCAAACATAAAAATGTTCCATTTCTATTTCAAATCCTGAACATACAGCCTCTTAAAGGAAGAAGCGCCCCGCGAGAAACTCATTCCTATTTCAGATAAAATAAACATGTTTAATCTATTTTAAACATGAAAGAAACAACTAATGAAAATTGAAATATTAAAACAGCTTTCTGCTGAGTTTGCAATGAGGATCCTGACTAATATTTCTACACGCACGGTAGGTACACGCGTAGATAAAATTTATCCAATACAGTTTCAAGACAGTCATGACAAAATATGTAAGAGAAGAGAACGTTTAGGTAATACTCACTTCACAAGCATCGTGTCCTTGCTTGCCCGCGCAGATCATATCTTCGGTTACGTCGTCATACACTTCACTGCAGCAATGTTTGGACACCTTAGGGACGGATGCACGCTGGAGACGTTCCGGATAGGTATTTCCAGAGCTCTGAGCAGAAAGAACTTGATTTAATTAGAAAAGGTGTGAATAATATTCTTCTGTACTGACACTCATAACCGACCAAAACAACTCATAGACTACTAATTTTCCGTATGCTGCACCACAGTGTTCCTAATAGCACTTTTTCAAACAAAAATACATGTAGATTTAAATAAATCAGAACTACCCCAAAACTGTCAAAAGCGCACAATCAGAAAATTTCAGACCGAAAATGAGAAATTTCTTATAATGTGCGGCCGGTCTTAAAGAGGCAGTTATTTCACTGGCTCGAGATCGACAGATGAATGGAAATCTAAAGTACTTTTTACTTTGAATTGAACATATTGAACATTGGCTAAAAAGATTAAAGATATTTTATACTAAAACTTACATCAGTGCTGCCCCAACCAGTGACGTTGAGCAGAGTTCCATCGGCTATGTAGATATGGGGTGACGGCAACTGTACTTTAGCCACTCGACGACCGAACTTGATCTTGGATTTTAGTTTCAGTAGACATATGTCATTTTCCATGGTTTTTGTATTGAAATCATAATGGCAGATTTCTTTTGCCACGTCGTAGTATTTTCCACCGTTGTTCAATCGGGCAGTTCCAACGAGGACTTTCTGTGGTGCACCACTAGAAAGGTCATCATTACTTATAATATCTTTGCACAATTTGAATTTTGATGAGATTAAAACTTCGATGTTTAATGTTATCTAATTTATTGGTGACATGGTGGATGGTTATAGTTATAGAAGAATTGAAAAACTGGTTTGATCAGTGGAAAACCCGTTCGGGTGAAAATATCAAGATGAAAAGTATCCTATTGTTACTACCGGGGGTCTTATACTATCTCTATACCAAATTTAATTCAAATCGGTAAAGTCGTTTCGACGTGAAGGAAGATCAAACAAACACACTTTCACATTTATAATATTAAGTATGAAAGTATGGATAATTATATCTATTGCAATCACTGATGTGTTCAAATGTTGGAAGCTTATATTAAACACCCAAACAGTACAGTTTATTTTTATCTAACAAATGACTAAGGTAGTAGTAGTAATAGTAGTAATAATATTATGGGCAGCAACCATGATACCGAAGGTGTGCAAAGTTCAGTAATATGTAATTTAAATGGAACATTAATACTCACTCAGAAGCACAACTAGCGGCGGTCAGTATGAAAGATTCATGGACGATGGTACCCACGCACACTGCCTCTCCGTGCTCTATTATAGCGGCTATGTACGGGGCGTCTTGGATAAACACATTTTGGCCACCAATGACGCTTAGGTTTTCACAGGACTCTAAAATAACAAACAAAAATGATAAACTATTGACAATTTTTGAATGAAGTGTATGGCATACACCAAGGAGCTGTAGTAGGACATATATCATTTAATTTTACCATTACTAAGCACATACAAAGTTTTTTTTTATATAAGTAGGTAATGTGCATGTGTTCGTGTGTGTCCGCACTGCGCCCGCGTGGGGACTATAGCCCAAACCCTCTCATGATAAGAAGAGGCCTGTGCCCAGCAGTGGGACGCAAAGAGGCTGTAGGTAGTTAGGTAATGTGCACTATATTGAGATGCAGTTGATTATTAGTAGCGTAAAGAAAATGAAAATGATACAGGTACAGTACGTTCTGTAATATTTAAAAACTTTAAAAAGTAATAAAAGTTATTTTAGGTAATTACCTTGTCCCCACGATGTTTGGAGGAACAAACAAATCGCTAGGACCAACAGGATACGTAGTGAACCCATCGCGATTATACAATAAAGTAAAACATAAGTTTCGGCAGCGCTTATTTATACTGTCAACTTAACGGTGGCAATGAAATTAGTAAAAAAATTACTTACCAAAAACGGAAATATTAATTTGGTTCTAGTAATTAATTTTGAACTTTTATCAAATTGATGACCTCATTATTTTTATCGATAGTTAGTTATTTTGTTTGTGTGTGGAATAGTAAAGCTTGGTTCGACTACTAGATAAAACAAGTCACTTCCACATGCAAGCTCCATCAATTGGTGAGGGCAATGATAAGTAAGTAGATTGCGACCAATGGAGGTAGGTACATCATAAATAAATTAGGGCTGAGTCGTTTTTTCCGTAACCTTTTCAAAAAGCAGTTTAGAGCGGAGAAACGGCGTAACCGTTTCTCGCCTACACTAAAAACGGCTTAAAAAAAACGTGTTTCAGCAACGCATGTCACTACGCCACAAAGTCACTGAGCATAGCACGCAACAGAAAAAAATCGAAACTCGTCTTGAATAACTTTTTCCCAAACGAAACTGGCGACATACGCAACGTAACTATACCTCTAGCAGCACGATTTGTATGAAGAATAGTACAGCGCCCCTGGCGGTCACTCGTTGAACTAAAATTCTTCATACAAATCGTTTACGTAGTCGCTAGCGAGTACGGTCACTGTAAACTCATGGTAGTGCTACTCATGAAACTACTCTCTGCACGTGCACTGACGTTTGCGGAAAAGGGTGGGAAAAACCGTTTCGAAAAAAAGCCGTTTTTCGTAACAATTTCTTGAGAAGAAGAAACGGCGGTTTCATTTTAGGAAAAGCTCGAAACGACCCAGCTCTATCATAAATGCCATAAAGAAGTAACCCCTTCAACGCGTAAGTGAACGACCAGAGAGAAAATGAAAGTGAGTTTATTGACGTTTAAGATAAATAAATAAATGTTTAGGGACATTTCCTAACCCCAAACCAAACAATGCTTGTATTATGGGTACTAGACAATAATATAAATTCTTCATTCTTTTCATAGGTGAAGCAAAACGTTATGACGATATTTTACCCACAGAATCAGCTATCGATTATAAGCGTGTTTTTAGGTTTTTATTTTGATTCGAGTTGATAAAAAAAAATGTATGTATCGGATAAAGGTATCGCTCACACCATTACATACTGAATAAAAAAATCCTAAAATAACATGCTTAGCATCAATAGCTGATTCTGTGGTTAAAATATCGTCAAAACGTTTTGATTGACCCTATATAAATACTAAACATCCATGACTCGAGTACAAACATTCGTGCTCAGCACACAAAGTTTCGCCCCTAGCGGGATTCGTACCCGCGACCATCGGAACAGAAGGCAGGGTCACTACCAAATGGACCAATCCGGACGTCAAAAAAAATTAAATGGGTTCCGAGCTCTTCTTAATTTATGAAACCTGTTTCAGAATCGTCTTTTAATTCTCTTTCTGGGGCGTACAACGATAGGTTCTTTAGTATTTTGTAACTCTACGGGATGTGTTTTTCTTCTACATCTTTACTTACAATTACAATCTGTTTGACTTTCATCGTGGACTATACTAGAACATTGATGCTCTATACAAGATTCTATGATGACTACCCATTTTTTTAAATTTGAAATTCATCGTCAATTTTTCGACGGTCACATTTGGCTCCAGCCGCTAAAGATTTCGGCGCAAAAATAAACAGTTTAGGTCGTCATGACAATAGCCCATTTAGATCCCACTGCTAGGCACAAGACTCCTCTAATTTCGATAGGGTTTAGGGTATGGTCCCCACGCGGGCCCAGTGTGGAATGAGGACTTCATACACATCCTTGAATGACTTCGCAGATGCGAGCAGACTGAATAGAAGAGACAAAACTAAGAATGAGAAGTAAATCAAATAACCTCTGCCTTTAAAGACAGTAACTGCACTACTTACGTATTTACCCTTTGTTATTTTGTTTATACCTACTTGGCAGAATTATCTACCTAATACCTACCATCTTCGTTGATGCTGTTGGCGATTGATGATATTTTACCATATAGTGCCCGTTTTATTAGGTTAACAATACAAAATCAAACTTCAATGGATATAATGCAAGACACTTTTATTTCAATCAAAAATTAAAAAATCACTAGTGACGCTCGCTTCAAATGTTCCATTAAGAATAGATTTGAACAACTCTTTTCATCCAGCCCAAATATGATGAGACCTTGGTGTATATCCCTGGTGCGGAACCGCAACCGTCTGCGTCTCCAGCCGAGTACACACCAACCAGGACGTTGTTGAGGGTCAGGGGGGCACCGCCATCACCCTGTGAACAAAAAACAGATACCTATTAAAATCGATGAGCTAGACTACATTTTTATCGAATTGGATAAAGACTACCTAATCTCAATCGAAAGGAATGAAAGTGGGGGAGGCCTAAGAAGTGGAAAAATCAGGGCGTCTAATCGAGTCCATTAAGAGATTCTCTAGGGAACGGAACAGGCAACTTCCCTATAGGTTGTCGAATAAACCTTATTCGAGACGGCAAAAGTGACTGCTAAGTGAGTCTCTGCTTTTTTACGCGTCAGTTCTGTAAATAGGTTAAGGCGGTATAGAACGTATAATTTTCTAATGGCTTAGGTATTAAAAAGGTAATTTTACTCACTTCGCAAGCATCGTGCCCTTGTTTGCCCGCACATATCATATCGTCGGTGATATCATCATATACTTCACTGCAGCAATGTTGAGATACTTTAGGGACAGAAGTACGCTGGAGTCTCTTAGGGTACTTTTTGCCAGCGCGCTGAAAAAATATACATAAGTCAATAATTACTAAGTAGGCTAGCTAGAAATGGCTTCCCATAATAGATTAGAGATGAGAGCTTTAGAATCGAAATCTTTCAAACGTAAATTAATGGAATTATTATTAGTAAATTGTTATTATAGCATTAAGGAATTTTTAATTGATGAATGTTAATAGTACATTACAGACCTAGGGTGGTGAATATGTAAATGTCCCAGATCGCAGGTTTCTGTGGCCCGAACCGAAGGTGAGGGCCATAAATATGCGATCTGGGGCTTGACGAATTACCGCCCGTGGTTTGTCAAAAGTTTTACGTCTTGCCTTGGCCAAGAAGTGAGATTTTCTCTCCGCGTAGCGGGCAGAAAATCCCGCTATACGGCCAAGGGTGACGTAAATATGTTATTAGTATTATTATCATCTATTATTGGTATTTTTATTATTTTAAGACCTTGCTCGATGACATTATTTAAATTTGTTCGCCGGAAGGCAAAGCTCTACATGAACTTATAAATGTTAATTCTGACATCTTTATAATGTCATGTCATGTTTTGACGACAGGTTTGGCTCAGTGACCCTGCTTACTGTTCCGACGGTTGCGAGTTCGAGTCCCGCTCGGGGCAAACTTTGTGTGATGAGCACGAATGTTTGTACCCGAGTCATGGATATGTTTAGTATTTATATATGTATGTATTTATCTATATAAGTAATTATATCGTTGTCTAGCACCCATAGTACAAGCTTTGCTTAGTTTGGGGCTAGGTCAATACACATTGACTGAAAGTGAAATGTCCAAAGATATTTATTTATTCATTAATTTTATTTATTTAATTAAATCTGTATACTCATGCTTGACAAATAAATTATCTTTATCTTTATTTGTAGGTTTATTGAAAATTTAATCAGAAAGAGAGCAGAAAATTTTAAAACCGCTGAACCAAATTCTCTTTAAATGTTGATAACACTGTCGATTAATTTATGTTAAACACAAAAAAAGAAACTAAATTGAATTCTGCTCGTTTCTTGCGAACCTACGAAGTCACAGATAGACACAGTGATTCAAGTATACGCACTCACGTCAGACTTATAACAGAACCTCCTGTTTTCGTTTTCGTCTGAATTTAAGAAGAGACTTAATGTAGGTACATGTATGTTTTATAAAACTGAGCTGAGGACATCTGTCGCAGGTAAACACAGTCGATTGGCAATCACAAAACGACGAAAGCCGGCGCACAATGAAATAATGACAAAACTTTTCTTTTTTTGACCGTCTTTCCCCGCTATCCTGCCGCCAAATAGCAATTCCCGCACTGTTGTGTTCCGGTAGGGGGTTAGGGCAGTCGGTGAAATTACTGGCACAGAGGCATTCCATCTTAGGCCTCAGGGTGGGCAACGCATTTGAGATAGAGAAATAATAAGATTTCGGTGTCCATGGGCCCACCATCAGGTGGCCTGTGTGCTCGTTTGCCTACCAATGACATAAAAAAGAACTTCTTGGATAGCTGGCTAAATGCGTAAAATAATGAAATTGTAGAAGGCTTGCTTTAAACATAATGCTAAAGAGATAATAGATCTTATTTTCATAAAACTTACATCAATGCTTCCCCAACCAGTGACGTTGAGTAGAGTACCATCGGCTATATTTCTATTAGCCTTAACCAATCGTACTTTAGATACTCTACGACTAAACCGGATCCTTGATCTTAGCTTCAGCATACAGATGTCGTTCTCAAACGTAGTTGAGTCGAAATTATAATGACAGATCTCTTTTTCGACATCGTAGTATTGTCCACTGCTATTCAATCGGGCGGTTCCAACAAGGACTCTCTGTGGTCCCCCACTAAAAAGATAATGGTATGTTTAGTACTTTAAACAGGTACCTATTACACTTCACAATCTTTGCAAAATTTTCAAATGTAATGGATACATTTGATATTTTGGATTCGTTTATTGTAACGTACCCATATGTTTTTTTACCACAATGCATTAATAAAATTACAATCATTTGGAAATTAATGGATAACTCTGATAATTTTACTACAATTGATCGAGTGGAAATACACGGAGAAGTCTTTAAATGTATAGAAGTATTTTTTTTCAACAGATGTAAATTTATTAGTAATTTCCGATTTAATAATATTTTGGATGGAATTACTTACTCAGACGCACAACTAGCGGCTGTCAGTATAAAAGACGAGCTGACTATGGTGCCCACGCAGACTACGTCATCGTCTTCAATTATGGCGGCGATGTATGGAGCGTCATAGATGGACACCTTGTGGCCACCGATGACGCTCAGGTTTTCACACGACTCTGAAAATAAAATCCAAATTAAATATACATTACCCACCTAATGCATTTATAACTCGAAAAATCGAACAAGAGCGAGTTATAATCGCCTAGAGAATTAGAAGACTCGCCTAGAGAAGAGCTGATTATTTTCAATATTGGTTCGAGTAGGTACACAAAATTGTGATAGGTTTTCCTGTAAACTTACAGCTGCGTAAGGAACTATCCTCTGTATTATTTCTAAATTTTTGGCCCAGTTGTTTTGGAGATCGTAAGGAAATGGTCAATTATTTCCTAACTTGTTAAACAACTACATTCAACAGCATTGAAAACGGGTCACTTTGTATAGGATTTTCCATACAAATTGACCCGTTTTCGTTGCTGTTGAGTGTTTTATAATATTATACTATTAAATATCAGATTTTATTTATTTTAGATTTTATTTTCAAATATTAAATGATTCTTTTTGTATGAAATACAGGTATGTGTTACCTCAAGGTACTATACTAGAGTTATTGTACCTAGAACATAACCTTAGGGTAAGCAATACATTACTTTTAATACAAGTAGAATTATTATTTAATACAAGTAAATAATTTATCTAAGATTATTTTTAATAAACATATGTAATTATAACTTAATGCATGTTTTCTGAATTATAGCATGTTTATTTTCAATTTATTTCTGCACATTGATGGCACTTTTTTTGCAAGTTGTGTTTACCTATAATTAGATAAGCATCTAGCATAAGCCTTTATTAGATAAATGATTCACATGATGTATTATCTGTTGGTAATCCTAAAATAAATAAATAAATAAATAAATAAAGAATTATTTCCTAACTTGTTAAACAACTACATTCAACAGCAATGAAAACGGGTCACTTTGTATAGAATTTTCCATTTTCATTGCTGTTGAGTGTTTTAAAATATTATACTATTTTTTTTTTATTATCAGGCAATCTTTAGTATTGAGTCACTATAACCCATAAAGATAGGAATTGTGAATAGGTAAAACTTACATTTAATAACTTTAGAAAGAATGAAAGTTCTGAATGAAAAAAAAAACTGTGTGTTACCTTGCCCCCATACTGATTGGAGGAACAAACAATTTGCTATTACCAAAACGAATTGTAACGAACCCATGGCGATATACAATAATGTGAAAATATGTTTCAACGGTGTTTATTTATATTCTCGACGGCTGCTAATGAAATTAGTACGAAAAACAGAAACGCTCGATAAACTGATTTCTAATAACGAATTTTGAACTTTTATCAAACTATTAATGACCTCATTATTTTTATCGGTACCTAATTTTGTTTCAATGTGGATTATGTACTCCTAATTTTGCGACATCTAAGTAAATACTATAACTTTAACTTTGCAATTTATTATAATTTACAATAAATCTCATTTTTAGTAAATAGGTAAAATCACTCTTTCCGTGTCTTTTCCCTACTTGGGATATCAGTTTCTAAAGGGATATTTACAACAAAATATAATTTGCCTCTGAAAAATTAAACATATTAGGTATGTTGACTTTTTTTCTAATAGGTACGTCTTGTTTGGCACACATTTACAGTCAGTCAGTCATCAAGGAAGAATTTAATGTAAGTACACTCAACCGCAATGAAATCGGGTCACATTATACAATGTCTTCTTAATGTGTCTTTTTATAGGATCTTCTATACAGAAGATCCTATAAAAAGTGACCCGATTTCATTGGGTATTTCATGTATACTAATAATACATATATTAATATGGATAAAATTCAAGCTCTACTCGAAATTATTATTTGTTGGTTTCCGTGAGGTGAGCTCTTATCTCGGGTGTCTTTCAAAATCGTACAGGTGGAAAATCGAACAGAACAGAACAGAACAGATATAGCTGTTCCGCAGATGTTTCTGTTCGACATCTATTTTGTTCCCTTTCTTGGATGATATCGATATATCTAACTATATCCTCTGTCATTCTCCGGGACTCCAACTATTCCATACCTTTCATTTGAATACGTTTAGCGATGGTAACTTACGCATGTATTATAAGTATACTACATAGCTTCTGTCCGCGACTTCGCTTGAATTCGGTTTTCACGTTCCCGAGGGGACTATAGTAAATACCGGGATAAAGAGTAGCCTATATCCTTCCTCGGGACTCCAACTAGCTCTACAAAATCTCATCTGAATTGGTCCAGCGGTGTAAATAAGCGTCAAGAGGTGACGGACAGAGTTACTCTCCAATTTATAAAATTAGTATGGATGGTATGGTAGGTGGATATAATAGTTCTGAATCCTTTATCAAACTAATTCAAGCCTTATTCATAAGTTAACCTCATTTATAACGTCGACCCTAGGCCCTTTGTACGCACATAAAGGGTTTTATGGATGATTAATGGACTTTAGTTTGTCAGCCGCGTTCCGAAGCCACTGTGTTTAATCTGATATTTGCATTATAGTACATTACTACAGAGGCCGGGAAGGAGGATGTTGCAGGCCGAGTATTATATACGGCAAGACGAAGTGAGGCCGGATAGTTACGAGGCCGACAACTTCCGTTCCCCGCCGATGTATGTATAGTGCTTTTCTCAACCATGCAATGAAATAAATAAATACAAATTTTATAGCTGTATTGGCAGAATGTCATATCGAACCATTGCTTGTAGCTTTTTTTAAATGGCGGAATGCCAAGATGCTGTGTCACAAATATATGAAATGGAAATTAAAAAAAAGTGAGTTGCCGGCCTTGGCCTGCAACGTTTGTATGAAATCTCATCATAGACCAATTGTCTAGCCGCGCCTGAAACGTGATACTTCCCAGGCTAATAAGAAGAACATAATATCAATATTTCATTGCATGTTAGAGAAAAAGTACATTACATCACAATGTCGTCGATTGGTATTTCAAGGACTTTTATCATTATTAATTTCGAATTAGGTATAGTTACTGTTTCGACAACGCCTGTCGCTTATTGAATTACCAAAGTAGCTAAGCTTCTTAAATTTTAACACAAAATTACTGTTCACAAAATGAAAATCTTCCCTAAGAAATGGTTGAGGGAGGCGATGGCTGAGAATACGCGTCACGCTCGTGAACGGGTGCTGTCTGTGGGGCCCGGTCTGTTCATGTTTGCAAGGACGTTTAAAAATAATCATTAACTTTAAATATATTACTAAGTCAAACATTTTAAGCGAGAGACCTTATCATGTTCTTATTGACATGTATTAATGAACTCTTTTATACATGATGTAGGTATTTCATTATTTATTGACATTTTGAGACTGTCGACCATCTATGGAATTTATATTTATTTGACAATGGAGGCCATCTCCATAATATTATTTTTCTGGACCCTTGGAGACTATACATCTCTAAGATCTTAGATTTAAGTTTAAGTTAGGGACTATACATCCCTTCAATGTAATTTTAGTACGTACCTATATGTATATTTTATACATGTAATGTAAAATTTGTAAATTTTGAAAAAAGGCCTTCTGCTTGAGTTTGTTGCGGCGCATCTTCTCAAGCAATGGGTCTAGGAAGCGCTGGTGAATTCTTTTTCTGACGTGTAAAAGTGCCCCTATATGGCCAATTTTCTGAATAAATGATTGAATTTTGAATTTTGAAAAAGTTTTGTAATTTGTAAATGTTACGTATACCTAGGTACCGACATATAAGCGTTTCTAATTAGATAAATAATTTATTAAGCTGGGAATTTAGCAGTGTAACAAAGTTCTGCCGTTTGCGATTACGAATTTCTGTAAATTTGTGCTTATTAACAAGCCGAAATATTTTGTACGTGGCCTATCTTTGTGATTTAATCCTTCCTGGTACCTAGTCAGTTATTTTAATTAAGGGCAGGATATTTTGGAATATTTTAGTCGCCTCTAAGTTACTGTTATAAATGTGGGAGGATCGAGTAAAAAAACTGATTGCTATCAATACACTAAGGCCTACTCTCACCAACACCGTTAACCTCGGATTAGTCTCTAACCTCACGTTTGGTTGATTTAAAAATGATTTCGAGAGAAGTACACGACAGAAAAATAAAACAGGGTCCTACCTATTCAATCAATAGGCCGACGTCTATTAAAAAAAAAAACACCTCTTCCAAAATCTTTACCTACCCAATTAAATACAGTATTGTTCAAACGCAAGCACATCATCGTCAACATGTCAGCCGATAGACATTCACTGCTGGACATAGGCCTCCCCCAAGGCTCGCCACTCAGAGCGGTCTTGTGCTACTTGATTCCACCGGTTTCACACGACCTTTACGAAGTCGTCGCTCCTTCTTGTTGAAGGCCTACCGACAGCTCGTCTCCCGGTTTGCGGACGCCACTCGAGAACTTTCTGGCTCCACAGGCCATCAGTCCTGCTCGCAATTCTTCGAGCTATGTCAGTGACCCTAGTTATACTGCGGATATCCTCATTTCTGATTCTATCACGCTAAGAAACTCTGAGCATAGCCATTGCCTTCTGTGTGATTTTTAGCCTTTCAAGGGAAAAAAAATGGTTCATTGAACTGAATTAGGTAAGTAGGTACATTAACGTGAAATGTTTCAGGGTAACGGTTCATTAATTCACTTTGAAAGCCTTGTGGACTTTAATGATGAGATATTTAAAAAGAAATTCTTCCCTTAGAAAAGAATATTTTATATTTCTTGTAAAATCAAGTGCTTCAATACATACTTTCGTTTTGTTCTTTAATTAGGTTATGAACAAATTGTTTTGTTGCTAAGACCTGGTAAGAAAAGATGCGAAATTATCATCCCTTACCGGCTAACCTGTCGCCAAATAGTATCTGTACTTGCCGTGTATCAGTAATGGGGTAAGCGAGCCATAAGAAAAAAAAAACTGCCTTCAAACTCCGACAGACTGCGATGTCAATATCAAGTTCACTTTATGATTATCATTTCTTTGGGACTTCGCAGTCTGTCGGAGTTTGAAGGCGGTTTTTATTGTTTCATTTTAATTATTTTTTTTCGGCAACAGTTTCCAGTTTCCACGTTACTATAGAAATACATAAGTAACTCTGAAGTCTTCGAAATTGACACCAAAATCATCTACCTGCTAGCAAATTTCGAGGAGTTCCCTCATTTTCTGATGGATCCCATCATCAAAACTGAACCAAATTAATACTTTCAAGTACTTTCAAGTTGGTCCCAACCAACTTGAAAGTACCACATTTCGAACAAAAAAAAATCATCGAAATCGGTTCACGTTTACTATTTATTTTTGGTGAACATACATAAAATCGAATTTAGAACCTCCTCCTTTTTTGAAGTCGGTTGAAAATAGCTAAAAAATTGGCTTATAATATGTAGGTAGGTATACCTAGGGTATACTTACCTAATAGCTTCTGTCCCCGACTTCGTCCTCATGGAATACGGTTATAGCGTTCCTCGCGCATAGTTCCCGCGTTTTTGCGCAGTGTTGCCAGATAGCTCCGTCGCATTACCCCCAAGCCTTTGTTTTGTTTCAAAACCCCCCTTAAGAAATTTACTTCGATATTGTTATACAACAAACACCAAACGTAGCATCATATTAAGAATTTATGTAGTTTTAATGAAGTTACTTACATCAACCTTTCTTGGTAGCCTCTAATTACGTACAGTCAGCAGCAGAAATAGATAAGCTGTCCAGGTGTTCAAAATGTCCTACACACGCCCTTAACGTCTTAAGAATAAGGTCGTGTGTGTTGAACACCTGGACAGCTTATCTACTTCTGCTGCTGACTGTACCACAATTTTTTTCCTCCGTCGCTCCCCCCAAAAATTTCGTCCCCCCATTTTTCCCTCCAGGGTCCATAAAAACCTCCAAATTTGGTCGGTTTTCCCCCAATCTGGCATCAGTGTTTTTGCGGACTAAAAAGAAGCCTACATTTTGTCACGTGACTTCTACAGACTTATTATACTAGTAATAGTACTTACAGAAAATGCAACAGTATTTTTCCGCGATGTACTCTTAAT
Source organism: Aethes cnicana (assembly GCA_963971205.1). Lineage (NCBI taxonomy): Eukaryota > Metazoa > Arthropoda > Insecta > Lepidoptera > Tortricidae > Aethes > Aethes cnicana. Next base: position 8,482,913 of record OZ020292.1, read on the forward strand.
CCTACAGCTTCAGCGTCTGTAGAGAATTTTACACTCTAAAAAACTAGACATTTTGCAAAGCGGAACTCTTTACTACCGTCTGAATGCAGAGTAATACTTAGTAGGGTGTTCACATCAACGGATTCCTTGGGATAACTAGGGCTCTATTCGATGTTTTAAATAGGGAAAGAGACATTCACAACCCCTGCGCTCACGCGCCACGGCGCGCTAAATTGAACTTTAAATCTGCTTAAAGTGCGCCGCGACGCGTGAGCGCAGGGATTGCGAATGTCTCTTTCCCTATTTAAAACTTCGAATAGAGCCCCTGAAAAAAGTACACCGTGATAATGTCGTATATGAAATCCATACTCTATTATAATTTAATGTTACATGCGAAAGTAACTCTGTCTGTCTGTCGGTTACCTACCTCTTAAACCACTGGATCAATTTAGCTTTTGGTATTGCGGTAGTTGAGAGTCCCAGGAAATGACAAAGGCTACTTTTTTACCGGAAAAAAAATGCGTAGTTCCCGCAGGAACGCGATAACCGAATTCTTATCGAATTTAAAGTCGGATTCCGAAAATAAGCTAGTTTTTTTCAATTAAATTAAATTCAATCATTTATTCAGCAAATTGGCCACATAGGGGCACTTTTACACGTCAAAAAAAGAATATATGTAAATTAAATCTGATTTTTTTTATTGGTATCCCTTAAAGTTAGAGAGTTTAGTACTGATCACAGAGTTGCCCCCCCAGTTGACAGTAAAGCTAAACTTTCTGCTCCTCCACGCTGTTAGTGACAACGGATCTCCCTGTTCCCTATAAGATCGCTCACCCGTCAAGTTGATCTTTAAATCTAGTTGCTTAAATTTCACGCGACGCATGAGAGATCCTATAGGGAACAGTTTTAAGACTTCGAATATAGCCCCTGGTGAGCAAAAAACCCCGTTTTTGTCCCAGCTCGCACCATTCGCCTGGTCACCCTACACAGAATTATAAATAGAGATGGCACGCTCGGTCTCTGGTGTATCCAGCACAAAGCTTTGATTCAGGAGTTATTAGCTGTTATGTGCTGTGTTGCCAACTCCACTTGCAATGAGCATTTCTACCAAACAATCGTATATTTACTACTACTACTACAGTCTATTTACGGCTCACTGCTGGCCTCCTCCCATCACGAGAGGGTTGGGCTATAGTCCCCACGCGGGCCCAGTGCGGATTGGGGACTTCACACACATCCTTGAATTACTTCGCAGATTCGTGCGGTCCTCACGATGTTCTCCTTCACCGAAAAGCTCAGTGGTAAATTCAAATTGAATTTCGCACATAAATAATTTCAGAGGTGCGAGCCGGATTTGAACCCGTGACCCTCTGCATTAGAGGCGGTAGGTCAAATCACTAGGCCACCACGCCTTTTTTTAGGTAGATTAAAATTGTAGGTATTTAGATATGTAAACTCTATCATCACCATCAATATTTATAAAACTTTCTGTTACTGACATGATTGATTGACTGACGACAATGCACATAGCCGAAACTTCTGGTAATAGAGAGCTGATATTTGGCATGTAGGCACACGGCGGACACGGCCTATAAAAGCACGATTTCGAACACAATTCGAATGAAGTGTCAATGTTTGCGTGCGAGGACATCTGTGTGAGTGCGAGGACGTCTGTACACTTGTAAATGTGTGTATACCAGTACGCGGGCAAATGATCCACTCACCATCTTCGGATGAAATAAGCGACGGTACCTAAGGGCGAGTTGCGCGCCGGCTAGATTCAGGCGGGTGATTCCGTGTGCATTCTGTAATAGTATGTAGTACTATTAAATATTCTGTGATGTAGGTTAATTCGGGAGTATACGAATTAAGAGAGAATCTCTTGAAAACTCTCTAACTAAATTCCTCGCAGACGAAGTCACGGGCAGAATCTGGTAATGAACCAAGAAACAGCTATGTCAAAATGTGTAAAGTACTCTGATTAAAGCCGCTTCGATTCCCGTGAAATACCTCAGTCTGGGTTTTTTAAGCTCCCGGTGAAAGCCTTTTGTGGAGGATCTGTGAGAACGAGAATTCAGAACTCCACACAAATGTACTGAAATGTATTTAATTATATTGTTTTATTTACTTAGGTATTTTCTAGATATTTCAACTCTTATTGCCATTCCATATTTATCACTGAGCTTTTTGGTAAAGGAAAAGTAAGGGAAGTGGTCATGGTTGAAACACTTCAAGTACAATTACAATCCCAATTTTCGCAAATACTATGGTAGAGATCTTCTACTATTTAAAGTCCCGCGCCTTCACATTTCAAAACGCTGCGATGTATTTAAAAAGCACCACCAACACTCTCAACACATGTGTGCGTGCTGAGACAGCCATCAACTATGCGTTGAGAATGTGGGTGATGCTTTTTTAAATAATAATAAAAAAATTGAAGCGTTTCGAAACGCGAAGGCGCGGGACTTTAGATAGTAGAAGATCTCTACCTAGGATCATATCGCTCCTGTGTACAGGTAGGTAGGTATATTTAATTTACAAATTCAAAAGCACTACCCACGCATTTCAGCTCATTACACTGAAATACAAAATATGCTAAAATAAGATATATTAGCCACATATGCACACATACATACACGTAATCACACACACACACACACACACACACACACACACATTCACACACACCCAATATATATAAACAAGATTTTTTATTGTAAATTAGAATATAAGCATTTTACATCTAGCGAGACAAGCCCCTCGCCTTCTCTGTCCGCGACATAGAATGACTAGTTTTCGTGGAAGCTTCCGGTATGCTGCCACTCGCTGCTGGAACAATTTACCTCCTCCGATTAGAAAATCAGCTACAATAAATATTTTCAAAAAATCCTTTAAAAAACACTTATTCACTTTGCAATTAAACAGCTAAAACTAATTTAATACTTTCACATTTATAATTATAATCATTTAAAATCATTTAATTGCATTTTTATCTCCACTTTTTTTTATCTCCACTCTTTTCATGTCTCTAGATGATTTTACCTAGTAATTACTGCACCGTTATGTTTTAAACAGGAATAAACTGCAAGTATTTAATAAAAGCCTTTCTTAGCTCTTAGCAAAACTGTTCCCATTGTTATCATTTTCTGATTAATACTGACATTACGTACTCAGTCTTAGCACCGCATTCTTGTTATTGTACCCAATTACCACTACCACCAGTACAAGCTTGAATATGTACCATTGACAGTTAAATTTTAACTTTTATTTGTCTTTCTTTATTTCTTTTATTTTATTTTATGGAGCCACTGAAAATCAGCGTCGAGGTCCCTGTGCCTCGACTTCACTGCTGAGTGGACTCCTTTTTTCGGTTAACTGTAACATTCCTTCCTCTTAGATGATAAGTTATAGCCTTAAGAATTATTGTTACAGTATCGAAAATAAAGATTTTCTATTCTATTCTATTCTATTCTAATTTAGTGGTTATGTAACTAATTACCTACTACTCCGTCATTGGAAGAGCGAGATATTCCGCCACAAGTATTGTCATACTTAATGGGAGATCTCTACCTTACTCACTGATATTTGAAACGTAACCAATAAACAATTTTTAATTTTAATTTTTTTAATGCTAAAAACGCTGAATTTTTATTTTGGATAGCTGCTTTACCTCTTTCTTCTATTTTATATGTTTCAATTGTAATGTATTTACGTATCGCGGTAGATTCGTTTCATTTTATTTAAAATATTGTCTCTTCCATAATTTTGAACTTGAAGTAAAACCACAGGGTGGACACGGCCTATAAAAGCACGATTTCGATCACAATTCGAATGAATTGTCAATGTTTGCGTGCGAAGACGTCTGTACACTTGTAAATGTGTGTGTACCACTACGCGGGCTAATGATTTACTCTCTATCTCCGGATGAAACAGATGACGGTAAGGGCGAGTTGGGCGCGAGTTGCGCGCCGGCTGGCGGCTAGATTCAGGCGAGTAATTCCGTGGCCATTCTGTGTGTAGTACTATTAAATATTCTGTGGTAAAACCTAAGAAACAGTAGATGTATGAAATTTTCAACCATGACCACTCTCCCCTAAAAAAATACTGGGCCAGCAGCAGGTATATTGGGACGTAAATGGGTTGTGGTATATGCTGGTAGAACGGATACTTTTGGTTATTCCTCGAGAAAAAGTTTTGATTTGTGTGGAAACCTTTTATGCTTGGTAACTTTTTTTAAATCTCCTCTTCCACAGCGTAATCGCAGCTTAACGGATTACAAGGGATGGAAAGGTGAAACCTTTTTGTGAATAAATGTATCTAAAACCATAATCCGACAATCCGACGTAGTTGTTCAATGTTCATACTAAATATATCGCAGAGCTGCTATGCGAAATTCAATATTGACGTGACGTTGCTCTAGGCCGTGGTGGCCTAGTGGTTCGACCCACCGCCTCTCATGCAGAGGATCGGGTAGGGTTCGATTCCGGCTCGCACCTCTAAGTTTACTTATGTGCGAAATTCAATTGGAATTTACCACTGAGCTTTTCGGTGAAGGAAAACTTCGTATGGAAACTTGCACGCATCTGCGAAGTATTCAAAGATCTGTGTGAAGTCCCCAATCTGCACTGGGCCCGCGTGAGGACTGTAGCCCAAACCCTCTCATGATGAGAGGAGGCCTGTAATAACGCGGGCTCTAAAGAAATCAGTCAAATTTTGATGTGTTTTTTTGTTGTGGTATTGGTTTGAAAACGAGCTCACGCGCCATCTAATGGTGACGGTGACTGGTGGCCCTTGGACAATAAGAATCATAAGATACGAATGCCTTTACCTACCCATGAGGACCATGATTGAACGCTTCTATGCCTGTGATTTCACCGGCTCTCTTAATTTCTACCTGAACACACTTCAGCAGAGTGAGCAATGTTGTTTGACAGCAAGTTAGCGAGCACGATGGTGGTAGCTATCCGGACGGATATTGCATCAGGTCCTACCATTGAAATTGTTTGGTATCATAAATTTTTTAACATCAAGGTAACAGGTTATTTTGCCGAGGACGTCCTCGACGAAGAAATATTGAACTGGAATTATTCTAAACCAGCCAAGAATAGTCGAACAGCATCCAGTAAAGTTTATTCCATGCATCGTAATGGTATATTCATGCAAAATATTGTTGTTTAGTTCTGCAGTAACCACACATTGCAATTCGCAAACTACGTAAAAGCTTTAGGTACAAAGTGAATTTATGACTTCCATTTGTTGGATGTCGAAATTTTCGAAGAATAAAACTAGGGGTTATTTTGTTTCTATTTAAGTAATATACTTACACTGTTTTTTGGATTATAAAAGAAAAGAAACATTTTCTAACAAAATAGTTAAACCTTAAATTGTTCTTAGATGAATCTGTGTTCTACAGGTATCTGGGCGACCGAGCTTGCGTGGGTGATATTAGTTAATAATTTTCCCAGATATGAAATCTAGCTAGACCAATTTGTTATCCCCGAAATCGCCTATATATATATATATATCTACAAAATTTCATCGAAATAGAGCCGTTTTCGAGAACGTGATAGGTATATACAAATATTACTCGTTTAATTGTATAAGATTAATTAGTACTAGTATACACTCAATAGCAATAAAATCGGGTCCTTTTGTATGGAACATCCTATACCAAGAGACTCAATTTCATTGCTGTTGAGTGAATTTATATTATTGTATCACATTTCTATTATTTAAATAAAAATGTTCAAGGTCAGTAGAAAAATATAGATAGAAAATGTCATTATTGGGTTGAAATCCTGTGAGAGTAGGTACAAATAAACTATTTTAGAAAAGGTTTTTCTATTTTCAGCAACGGTATCATATTTGAGAGCAAATGGCATTCCAATGTTCCACAAAATGAAATTCCTTGTAAGGATAGTTTCTCGGGTTGACAGAGATATTATATTTATGCCTTTGCTTTTAAGTTCTCAACTTTCCACTTACTTTGAAATCTTGCGTAGAATTTGAGAGTCAGATGAAGTAAGTTAGTTAAAGGCTGCCCAGTTAACATATGCGTCCATTAATTTTGATTATTCTTAGTAAGAACTATTTTAACAGTTGATAGAGTCATGCGAAAGCAACTCTGTCTGTCTGTCTGTTACATATTTAGATGAAAGGCATAATCGGATTTTCAAAGTAACTCGGCCCTTACATCAAATGGGCTCGTTTTTTTTTGTGAAGGCTCTTACAGTGAAGAATATTTATTTTATGCTGAGTATGAACATTCTGCTTGTGGCAGTTTTAGACTTATGTTTTTTTCAAGATTTTTATACTTACCACGTTATGTTAGATTAGCAATACGTACGAATAGTAGTTACTTACTTACCGCCTGTCTTATATAGTCACGTTCGCAGGACTGATGGCCGATGGGGCTGGAAAGTTCTCGAGTGGCGTCCGCAAAGCGGGAAACGAGCTGACGGTAGGCCTCCACCAAGATGGAGCGACGACCTCTTCAAGGTCGCGGGAAATCGGTGGAAGCGAGTAGCACAGGAGCGGTCTGGGTGGTGAACTTTGGGGAGTCCTACGTCCAGCATTTGACGTCTTTTGGCTGAAATGATGATGATGATAGTCACGTTGGTCTGGCCTAGGCCTAAGTTTAAAGGGCGTAGCTAAGGGGCTAACGAGGGGCCTTGACGCATTGTTTGAAATGAGCGGGCGTTTATCCTGGTTCCAATTAGACTCTATTGTTGTGCTAGTGCTAACCACCCTGTCTTCAATTAAATAGGATGAAAATGGTACCGTATTGTTTTTTTTATATTTAATTAAAATGCTATTTCGATAAATGCGAAAATAACTCTATCTGCTAGCCCTTCTGTCTATTAGCTGTCCACACTTAAATAGCTGGGCCGATTTAGATATTTGGTAAATAGTTCGAGTCCCTGGAAGGATATAAGCTGCTTTTTATCCCGCAAAAACACAGAGGGAACACTAAAACAGAATCTCGCGAGGACGGAGTCGCGGACAAAAGCTAGGTACATTTGTATTTCACGGGCCCATTAGGACCCGGTCATTCGCATTTATGGGGCCGTATGAAGAGGCCTAAATATAATACTATGCACGTTATTTCGGAGATAAAGGTTTACTCCGATATTTGGCAACGTCGCAAATAGCTGTCAAATATTTCGCTGTTTTCATTAATTTTATTTCTGATTGAAAACATGAATTATCTCGCTGTATGGTTGAATAAAACATTAAGTATGGATTGCAACAATTATCATAGGAACACGAAATTTTTAGGATTATGGAAGTACTATCTTTTGGAAAGTTTCCATCGCCTTTTCTATGCATTTTAATGTAATCTTGAAAGCCTAACCAACAATTATAAAACGAGACGCGTCATTCAACCATAAAATGAAACATAAGTTCTTTTTTAATTCAGTAATATTGAGAAATTAATAAAAACCGCGAAATATTTGACAGCTATATGCGACGTTGCCAACTTTCGGGGTAAATGTCCTACCTATACGTCCTATAGGTCCTATAAGTCTCAGGATTTAAAACTGTCTCCATATCAAATTTCATTTCAATCCCTTCAGGATCTTTTATCGTTAGGTAGTTAGATTAAAGTCATACCAGAATAGCTAAATGACAGTGTCCCGCAAAATGTATTGAAAATTGGGCTCCGCAGTGTCGGCAACCTGAGAGGAGATACGATCTCTCACGGCCGTACGTCAGTACCTCTCGTGGCGTTAGAAGGAAAGCACGTCACTTTTCGCGAAAAATCCCGCCAAATATTACGCGAGAGTGAAAATATTTGTATAATCATCTAGTGTAAAAAAGTTAAAGAGATTTTAGCACGAAGTGAAGCTTAAAGAATTGCACGTCTAAGGGATGACGAGGCATAGAGTGAAAAGAAAACTTTGTTCAGCGGCTCTTTGTGTGAAAATGCGAAATGGTGTGTAAATATGTGAATAATGTGTTAAGTTCGGTTGTGCTGAGATGAACAGATTTGATAAAACGACGAACAGGGACAGAGATGAAGACAATTCAAGGGGGAATTGCACGAAAAAAACTAAAGTACTCGGTAAGAAGATTTTTTTTTATACATCAATGGTATAGGCAAACGAGCGCACAGCCTACCTGATGGTATGTGGTCACAATGCGGCCCATGGACACTGAAATCCCCCATTAAGAAACCATAAGATCTCAAATGCGATGCCTACCCTGAGGCCTAAGATGGAATGCCTCTGTGCTAGAAATTTCACCGGCTGCCTTAACCCCCTACCGGAACACAAAAGTGCGAGCACTGCTATTTGGCGGCAGGTTAGCGGGGAAAGACGGTGATGGTAGATTAAGGACCTAAATATTTTTTTCTCTTAGTAAAACCATTGTCTTTAATTATGAATAGTTGCATTGATTTCGAAAGCTGACCTGAATTTTTCAAGTTCATCTATTATTATCTATCTTATCTCTATGAAGACAATGCATCCCTGCAACTAGCAAAAATCAATCACGATCATACTATTTGACGTCATCATCTAAGATTTACATAATTCGTTATAACTACCTGTTAATTTCTCGTAAAGCTAACAGTCCAGTCAAAGTCAAATTGAGTTTCAGTTCTACACGAATTCAGTGATGCAAGTTCTCGTTTCAACTCGAGACTGTACATAAGCGACGATACTTAATACGGCAGATCAAACTTAAAGTATAACTTCAGCATGGCAAAGTTTGTACATATACACTCAACAGCAATGAAAACGGGTCACTACACAAAGTGACCCGTTTTCATTGCTGTTGAGTGTAGTTGTTGTTTTTTATGTAGGTAAAAAGATTGACAAACAGGCAGACATAAGTAAAAAGATTGGTAATTAGTCAACGCCGCCTATAGACATTTGTAACACCGGAGGCGTCACCAATGCGTTGCCGATCTCGAAAGGGGAGGAGGATTGGGCGTATGGCATAAAGGGATGATAGGGGACATGGGATTAGGGAAGATGGGATAGAAGGATAGGGAAGAAGACAGAGGGTCCTCTCACGCAATAGCGAACTATTACTTCATGCCGATATTATATTATTATATATTATATTATATTATATTGACAGGCAGGCAGTTGATCAACTGAGAAATGCCTGTATCCCAGTTGTTCTCAATTTAAGTATTTCTCGACCTGTTTAAGAATTTGTCAAGTCTGTTCTTGAACTGGTTAATGCTCTGTGCTGAAATTACGTCTTCTGGCAGCTTGTTCCATGAATTAATCACTCTGTTGCTTAAGAAGTGTTTCCGAGGATTGCAATGACAAAGCTCTGTTAGCAATTTGAGCTGATGTCTCCGCAGAAGCGTATTGTTATTGGGCTTGAACAATTCATGGAAGTTCTGTAAGTCAAAATATCCAGAAATGATTTTAAATGTCTCTATCTAATCTCCACGCTCTCTACGTTTTTTTAAAGTTGTAAGTCCCAATATTTGCAGTCTTTGCTCATATGGCCGGTTTTTCAGCTGTCTTGGTAATTTTGTAAAGCTGCGTTGTACCTTCTCCAATAGTTCAATATCCTTTACAAAGTGAAATATTCTCTGAGAGTGTGGTACTTACTTCCCAGGATGAGCCGGTCCGATTCGAGCAATAATTTAATAATTATTATTGCAAGGCTCTTCTACAATCAAATGTTTGTAAATTTTGCATCTATTTTAATTACTTTACATTCCATCAGGTGTGATCAGGGTCAAACGCAAGCGTAATAAGAAAAATGTTTCGTACAAAAAAAGCGTTTTTTACATTGCATGATAACTTGATAGAACTGTATTTATAAAATTTGAAACGTACAATTGCTTCGAAACTCCCGTGGGCTGACCTGGGTACATTTGATGAAGTCTTCTGAGAGCTCCCTGCTTGCCTGCGTTCTTCTTCTTCTTGGATCGCACGATACCAAGCCCAGGAGGACAGGATGGACAGGCGTTTGTACGTATTAATCACGAATTAAATATGATAGAGCAAACCGTTGGGCTGCTTTACATGTCGGCCATCATCAACGGAAGAGGAAGTGACGTCATATACGTCGTAGAGGTGGCAGTATTGAAAAATGTTTCAATCTACGCATGTTAAACATTTACTTATATTATAAAACTATTCTACATACATCATTCCCCTACTTACTTACTTTGTGTGTCGTATTTCTCGAAATTTCAACTTCTCCGTTGAGCTTATATGAAAATTAGATTTTAGATTTGAAAATCCAATTTAAGCATATGTTAAACATATGTTAAAGAATGTCTAAAATTATATTTCTGCACACGATATATTTACTACGGAATTAAAAGTATTTCTACTGTTTTAACCATTGATCTATTATATAAGTAAGGATTCACAATCAGCCGGAGAAAAATGGCCCCGTCAAAACGAGTGTCTGAACAGCTCGGGCACCCGTTTGGCGTTCGTTATAAAGAGGCGTTATTAGCATATTGGGACGTATTTTCTAATGTCAGTTTGATCCATATATTTTGACATATTCTGTTCGTCCATATGTTATTACTTTATTATACTTCGTATCCCTTAGAAGACGATTACACAATTTACAAGCAGCAGTACGTAGTATGGTGCCGTCCTTATCACACCTTTAGAGACCTTAAATCAGAACAAAACTCTGTCTGTCTCACTCACTCACTATCACCCCACTGTCGTGCCTGCGCCGGCGCTCGGCCATCATTACGTATTTTAGTGTCGTCCGAGTCACACGTTCCCGCTAAAATAATTTAGATATTTAATGGTCATCGGTGATCTCTGCGACACTATGGGAAAAAGATCCCGAGATCGAGATGGATATGAAGAAATTATGCGGAAGTTACGGAAACTAGAAAAGGTCGTTAAAAAGAAGCAATCATTTTCTAGTTCCGAAGATGATGAACCTAGGAGAGGTTCCGTTGAGCCTGATTTGGATTACCAATTATACGGTAAGTCTTACAGCTACTTGCTTATATTTTGTGGCTAACGACTGTCGCCTAGAACGGCCAGCTTTTTTACTTATCCTCTTTTATGCACTCCACGTAAATCGTGATGAATACTTTATAGCTAAATGCAAAGTATTCTATGTGCATATAAGCTTTGTTCCTGTACAATGGTGGCATGATAGCATATTTTATATATAGCTATGATGAATAACTCCGCGTAAATCGCGTCGAGTGTAACGCCGCTGCGCAATTACCTCCACGTATACCGTGTTGAGCGAGCACATGCCTACCCTCAAATAAATATTTTATTTTTTCACTCAACGTAAATCGTTTTTGAGCACAAAATAGCGAATGCTTCAATAGTCTCACGTAAATCGTAGACGACTCACATGTTAAATAATGATATATTC